>BSBM01001430.1:12835000-12860000 GCA_027924585.1 Larix kaempferi | reverse complement strand
CTCTAAACTACCTATGGGTTATAGGTTTTAAGGGTTGGGTGTTTGATGATAGAGTTTAGGGTTGATGAGAATTAGAGGTTATAAAGGTTAGGGGTTAATTTTTATTTCACTAGACACATTAGATGTTAGAATTACATGGTTAGGATTATAGGGGTTAATGGATATATATCATTATGTGTTAGTATTTAGGAGTTTTATGGGCTATACTAGTTTAGGATTATAGTGGGACAAGAGTTATGATGGTTAATTGTACTAGGGACTAGGGATCTCAGTGGTTAGGGCGTAATGGTAAAGGGTTTGGGGATTGAGATATGGGGGTCATAGATTTATGATTACAAGGATGAAGATTTATATGTACATGAGGATAATGTGAGTTGGTGATTTTGTGTAATAATATATCTCCTAACCCTTGTGATGAAGGAGAGAAGAGAGGGGTGATGGAGGGAGGAGGGATTGGGTAGAGTGGAATAGAGGGGGGAGATTGGGTGGATATGAAGAGAAGAACGGTGGGGTTATAGAGAGATGGGGGGGGGTTAAGGAGAGATAGATAAAAATTAAGGTGTAAAACACACCGTGTGCGTGTATCTACATGTGCACACACAACAATGTGTGCATACTATAACCCATGCACACATCTACAATTGCATACACAACAACGTGTGTGCGCTTCTATGCGTGCATGCATCTACGCGTGCGCTCATTTTTGCGCACGCATGTCTAGATTCTGTAGTGCCCTATCTAGGCACTGGGTCTCTATTTATCCATTTATGTGTAAATACCAATTTTTTTTTTTTACTTCGTTTGCTTTCTAAAAGAAGAGAATAAACCGTCTATGTTTCAGGTTTCTAAAAGTTCATAAGTCTGTGCAAATTAAATAAACATAAACTTAAGGATTTTCATTCTAACCCTGTTCTTATTTCATGCATAATCTGAAAATTAAGGGAAATACAATTCATTTAAGCTAGCTGAGTAAAATACCTGGGCCCGTAGATTTGCAGTAAGATCAGAAGACTTACGTGGTGAATTCTGTATGGTACCTTAGCAACCCAAAATGATGTGTCCACCCGGCCGATCAGCTATTATCATGCTGACCCTAGGAAATCAACGGATTTCCTAGCCCCCGAGCCCACGGACCGATAATCCCGACAGCAGCTTTCCATCGAACCTTTCCATGGTAACCTCTTGCCGAGTTAACCCCCTCCTCAGTCTTTTCATTTGAGTTTCCCACCTCCTCAAAGCTTCGAGTTAACCCCCTCCTCGACATTCCTCCTTTTTCACAAAAATCCTCACAGTTCTCCCACAATAACCCCCTTACTACTTTGTTAATTCTCCTCTTTATAGGAAACCACCTCCTTCAAAAGTCAACTTCCTTATCACTCCACCACCCTAGCTGTCGTGGTCTTGGAAGTACAAATCATTAATGCATCCCCTTTTAAGGTAAAAAGGTGGATCATATATTATTTTTAAATCACCCAAGTTTCTTTCGAGTAGTGGAGTTGTTAAATAATTTATTTCAATGAATCTTTTAATTTATTTGGAATGATTCTGTCCCTTAATTTAAATGAATAATCTATTTAATAAATCATTCAATCCACTATGCTTTATATAAAGATTATTATTTCATTATTATCATTAATTAAATAATAACAATAATAACATATTAATTAATAATAATAGAAATTAAATTAATTGTGAACAGAAATTAGAAATATTTATTTGGTTAATGGATAAGGGTCAACATAGTACCTCTGGGTATAAGTAATGAAATATAATTAATGGTTTACTTAACCACATTCAACAATTATATAGCGTACTCTTCTAGTATTAATATTTAACTATCATACTTCATATCGAGGACACCTTCATTTGAGGGTACTTACAATTAATGACATTTATTTTACACATTAGAACTTGATAATCTTTTACTACTTAAGTCATCCACTAATTACTTAATTGACTTATCTATGATAACTTATAATATTGTTAAATCTTGATAAGTAGGTTGTAAACCAATATTATTGCGCATGTGCATAATGTGTATGCGTGGCCAGCGTATGCACAAGACGGACATGTACTATAAGCATACGTCATATTCCTATGCATAACAGCTAACTAATAGTAATAATACTTTATGCAAATTGAACGAGTATACATTCATCATAATATTACTAAAACATCTTCGGTTACTTTACCAATTAACCTTTAAGATTTCATTTCATTATTTTTGTGATTACATTTGTTCAATCATTCAGGTGCAAAGGAAAGATACCTACTACCACTAACTCAAGATCAATGAATACCCAACCCAAAACAGTGCCACTATCATATCCTCCCATCCTAACCTACTGCCACATCCTCCCTATCCCTCCTCTGCTAGTACAAAAGTGGATGTCAGACTCATCGACCTGACCACATAGAACTTGAGAGCGATAGCGTCGGCTGAACAGTGGACCTATCCTCTCCTAGCAGGCATCCAACCATCGTCATCACACATACATGGGGAGTGTGTCTCAGCACGACCCTCCCACGATCTCGGGTATCATAGGAACATAGGGTGGGAAATACATCTATCCCTCTCAACATACCGGGTCCACACCCTTATCAAATCATACTCTGCTGCTCTCGAGATTATTGGTCCATGTCATCGTTTCATCAATTTCAGTTGCTAAGGTTTACTGCATGGATAGATTCTTCTCCGTATCTCAGATCAAGTATCCGGCTATCCCATAGCCCTCGTGTCCCGTAGCTTAGTATTCCGCAGAATACCCATTTTATAACAAGCATTTCCATTCGATCACCAATTGATCCATATCATCAACATCATTTCATTTCACGTCACAATTTTATCACATCTCAGGTATGCATGGAATATAATAGTTCTATCAATTTCAACATAGGATGGCATTCACGTACAACACCATATATTTCACATTTCATCAATGAAAACGCTAAAACATATATTTCCCATTCTATCAATGTCTGATCCATATTGTCAGCATCATTTATTTCATCACATAAAATCATCAAATCGATCACAGCATAATTACCACATCATATATATCACATTTCCTCCAAGACGATTATCAAACATACACTGTCATTATGAAATAAAAGAATCTCATGATAACCATAACTTAATAACTGCATGAATATAGTAACATCATTAATACAGTAGCAACATATCATCATGTCTAACATGCCAAAAATATAGTTCACTCTGTCTAGCTGAGTCAAACAAATAATAAGCAATTCAAGTGAAAGGTGTCTAACTCGTAAACAGGCCTAGCCAAAATATGGGGCATTACAGATTCAAATTGTTTTTGGTGCCCTTGTAGGCTTGGTATTAGCTTCGTATTTCCAAACCTTGAGGATCGGTCTGATTTATGGCAGAACACACAAATTTCTGTAAATTCATGTTTTTCATGCTTATTTCCGCATATGCTCCACTTGTGAACTATAGATGAAATTGCACACACTTGTGGAGCTCTATGTGCAGATTCTAACTATGTATTATTTTCATAGATCTGTTATTGCTTTCTATTTTTAATTGATTTTTAAATGCACTCATGTCAAATTTGTAAAAACATAGGTCGTTTATTTGGCCTATAACGTTTGATTGGCTTATCTATTTCGAGAACGGAAAAGAACCCGTATAAGAGTATACCTACAAGCTAAAAAAAAAGTTTTTTTATTATGTTCAAACCATGATATGGTGGACCAACACTTGACCATGTCTTTTTAAGGCTTCACTGACTTTTGTAATTTTAAAAAAAAAATAACTTTTAAAATTTTGAAAAAATATCCCCGCACAAGATTCTTCTGTTGCCTATGCCTCTACATATTTTTTTCCTCATAAATTGACAATTTACATAACAAATAGGAGGACCAACAAAAACATGTGCATTATGTTTGAGAGAAAAAATAACATACCAATCTTAAAATAATGACATTTTTGGGTGGTTATACCACGTCTCCATAAATAAAAGTTATATATTCCGGAAGGTCATATTTTTTTCTATGTTTGATCTTTTTACACCTAATTCGAAAACATTTTGTAGGTACCTCTAATAATTCATTTTAATGATAATATTTCTGTTTTTCCAGCATGTCATTGCAACTAATGTGTCATAATTAGGTATCATTACCTTGCACCAACCCATACATGATCACCAATGTTGAACTCTCTTGGATTTCTCTTTAGACTTGCATAACTCTTATGCTGATCCTTGACAAATTTTAAGTTTTGTTGTACCTCTTTCACGATTTTTTCCATCTCCTTTAACATGTCCAGTCCTAGAACAATCCTGTCAACATGGTTATCCCAAGACACAGGAGTTATCACAATTCGCTTTATATTTTCAAATATAAGTCCATTTCCTACTTTCCAAATGCCCCAAATAACAAAAAAATCAATATATGATCCTGTCGGTTATGTGCAAACCACGTCTGCATATTAACTTCAAAATCAAGGGAATCCCAAGGGACATTAAAACTAAAGGAATTTCTCAATTTAATTCAAATATATTGGAAAAAGGAGCAACGTCAAAATAGGTGATCGCCTGTCTTTGCATCCACCAAGCATAGACTACAAATACTCAGGCACTCAAATCCTTTCTTCTGCAAATTCTACCATGTGATTAATTTATTATGGAAGCAAAACCATGCGAAACATTTGATTTTGAGTGGTATATTTCCAAACCAAATTTTTTCGAACACCAATACGGATGCACCTCCAGTTCGGATTCCAGAATAAGTTTATATGTCAAACGTGCAATTACCATGCCATCATATTTCTTGTACACCCAAGCCAAGGTGTCTTCATTCTCGTTCAAAATAATACCTACCTAATATATGTTTTCCACATACAGATCACATTCACGATCAAATGGATATCTCGATATCAATTCCCTCAAAGATCGACAAGAAATTTTACCATCCTATAGTGTAACTGCCACATGTTTGAACACATAGATATTACGTTGGTGCAACTATTCAATAATTCCTCGAGATAAAAGAAAACCATCGTCGAGGCCCAATACTGGATCGATTCCCACATATATTTGAGTGCCTCTACCATCCACCCAACATATAGCCTGATTAAAAATAGGGAGAGAAACTTGCAAGATTCGCCATCTAGAAGATCCTCTTTGTGAATGAGTTCTGAACTAATACACAGGGGGGATCCTCTTGAGGTACTTAGCCTGTACTAGTTCCCCCCAAATACCTTTAACAAATAGACTTCTCCAAAGTATTTTTGCACACAATACCCTATTGAAAATACTCAAATGTTGAATTCCCCATGCCCCTGGGACTTAAGAAGGGATAATTCTTGCCAAGATACAAGACAAAACTTTGAAAGACCATTTTTTCCATTCCAAATAAATTGAAAAATATTCCTCCTTATGATAGAAATCACAGCACAAGCAATGATGAATAATGAAAACCAAAAAACAAGAATGCTTTGTGTGATCGAGATTACCAAAGTGAGTCTCTTACCAAATGAAAACCACCTGAAATACCAAGAGCTAATATTATTCTGGATCTTTTTTACTAGCCATCTCCAGTCAGTAATTTTATAACAGTTGGGTTTAAGGTAGTATCTAAGATATCTAATATCTTCATCCATATCATTCATCCAATTAGGAAGGATCGATGCAATTTTTTTAGTAATGTTAGTTTCCTTGCATTGATATATAAAGTTGGACTTCTGTCTCTTATATCCATCACAGAGGAATCACAAAATCATGAGTTATAATAAAGAACTGGTTCCATTCAGACAAAGAGCCTTCACTAAGGAATAGGACATCATTCACAAACAACAAATGAGAAATATAAAAATCATTAGAAACCTTTAATCCTTTGATCGACTTCTATTCTTTGGATTTTTTTTATCGTCAAACTAAGCCCTTCAATTGCCAATATGAACAGATAAGGAGAAAGCAGGAAACCCTGCTTGATCCCTTGATTTCCATTAAAATAGTTTGATCAAGATTCATTAATCAAAACAACAAATCTAGCAGAGGTAATACAGGCCATGACCTAGTTCACAATTTCCACTTTCAAACCTATATGAATGAGAATAAATATCAAATAATTCCAATCCAATCTGTCATAAGCCTTCTCAACATCCATCTTTAGGATGAACGCAGTTAGCTTCTTTTCCTTCACAGAGTGTAAACACTCTTCAGCCACTCCCACAACATCCAAAATCTGCCTATTTGTCATAAATCCAAATTTCTCTTCCGATATACACCTACTCAGAATAGGTTTAAGTATCTCATAGATACTCTTTGTTATAATCTTGTACAAAATATTACAAAGTAATATTGGTCTGAAATCATTGAAATCGACCAACCAATCTTTTTTAGGTATAAATGTGAAAAAGGTAGAGTTTAATGAACTCATAACCTGTTCCTTCCTTTTGGTATGATCAATAGCCTCAGTCTATTCTTTACCCAACAAGTCCAAAAAATGAAGGTAGACTTCAACAATCCACCCATCAGGTCCGGGACTCTTGTCTTTAGCAAAACACTTCAAAACTTTTAGAACCTCTTCCTCGGAAATGTGCTTTCCCACTTGTTGATAGTCTTGCTTACAAAAATAACGAGGAAAGTTCCTTATAGTATTCAGTTTATTAACCAAACTATAAGAAGTCTTTCTAGTATAAATGTCCTTGAAATGATTCATGGAAGCCTTTTTCAAAGAAGGAGTATCACTAAAAAAATTTTCCTAGTCATCTTTGATATCCCAAATGGAATTGTTAATTCTTGTTTGATTAGTGTATCGATGAACGAACTTAGTATTATTATCCTCATCCTTAAGCCAAATGGCTCTGCTTTTCTGTCTCCAAGTTTCCTTTATTTGACCAAGTATTTTCTCCTTCATTGCCTCCAATGAGAAAATATTTTATTTTCTTTCCTTAGTGAATAACTCCCCATCTGCACATCCTGTCAAAGCCTGTAATTCTACTTTCTTCTCTCATTCCCAAACATTCACCACCTCCCTCAATTTTGAAAAATTCTTAATTAAACCATGCAAAGGTGAAGGGTTCACCTCTGTGGAAATCCTATTGCAATGATCTCGAAACAACTCGCAAAAAGAGGAGTCCTCCAACCAACAAGGATTAAACTTGAAAGGATACGCCGTATAAGACTGATCCACATCTATTTCTATTATAACATGCTTATGATAATAAAAAAACAACTAAGTAAGTCCATGATAGATATCGACCAAAGCAATCACATAATATTTTAGACATGAAGAACATATCATCCTCTTACCAATGTCTATGCTTCCACAGTTCCCATTCGACCAAGTAGGGGCCATGACATTAGGAACAATGCCAACAAGTTTTGCATCTTCAAACATTGAGGAAAATAAGTCTTCTAATGGATCATTGATTATCCCCGTGCCCCATACTTCATCAACTGATAGAGTAAAATTGAGATCCCCTACCAAAATAAGTGAGTCATCAATAAGTATGCCCTATGAGGTAATATTCTCCCAAAATGGTCTTCTATGATGATAGCGACCATAAATATTTAAGATCTGAATATTATCATGGAAGCCTTTTATCTTCCCTTCTAAGAGAATACCTGCGGAAGTACGAAAAGATTTCATTTTAGCAACATCAGGATTCCAAGCAACCAAAGTACCCCCCGATAATCTAGATGAATCCAAAGCAAAAACCGGCCATGATGGCTTGATTTTTAGAAAATAGTTGCAAGACACTGAAGATAAATACATGGTTTCCTGAGTAAGAATTACACAAGGGTGAAAAAATTCCAAAAACCATTTGAAGGAAGCACGTTTTTGGCCGCTACCAAGCCCACAGATATTGAAGGATACAATGTTCATTGGATGACCCCATCAAGGGCCGATTCATCTCTAAGAGGACTAGAAAAAGCAGAGGAAGAAAGTGGGGAAGGCCTAGGTAGGCCTTTATAAAAAAGGGAGGATATTTTAGGGTTTGTATGAGGGGATCTTGAATCGCCCTTAACTATGAAGATATCAGCACGCCCATTTCCCCTTCAATTCTTTTTTTGTTTTCTAATGGTCACATTCCCATTAAAAATGGAGGAGATCAAGATGGTAGGTGAATCTTCAGAAGCAAACATATAATAGGTAGGGAGCATAGCTCTAGTGGCATCCAAATCCCCAAAATCAGATGTAGGATGATCCAAAATAGGGGAATATGATATTTTGATCCCCAAAAAAGATGCTTTTATACCCGAGAGAGGAGGAAAATCCAACAAAATGAGGTTATAATGGTTTTGAGGACCCGAGGAATCCATAAAGATAGGAATTAGTCAGTCCTCTGATAAACTACCAGAAGAAATATTCTTAGGAGAAACCACCCCCTAAGAATCAATAATTAACTACCAAGACTCGACCCTATTCAAATCCTCATACAAGATGAGATTTACATGGTTTCGTGGACCAGGGAGTCATCACTATAATAATTAGGAGACCGATCCTGAGATAAAAAAACGAGGGTAAAACATATCGGTAGAGGCCACCCCCTGAGAACATTAAATAATGGTACAGGCTCAACCCTATTTAAATCCTCAAAAAGATTATCAGGAGAACTAGAAACCCTAATCGGGGATGAAGGATTCACCAAACCCCTTTTATTATAGTCATCCAAACACTCCAAACCCTTCTCAATACTAAAATCCTTCATGACTGATAGGGACTCGATAAGATCCTCAAATGACATGAATTTTAATAACATAGGAATCATTCATGCGAACTTACCTACAAAAGAAGATGATGACTAGTGATCCAAAAATAAGGGGTGATAAAACACATCCTCGGTCCCATCCTGCTCCTTCTTCAAAGAGTTTTCTAAGTCCTCTGAGGTAGTAAACCGGAATTGATATTTGGAATGACCAATCTTACGGCATATATGGCACTGAAATGGTACCCTCTAGTAGTCCAAGGTTTGCATGAATGAGCCACCATCCCATATCACTTCAAGCTTGCTAGGAAAACCGTCCATCATTGTCAATCTCAACCAGGATCCGTGGATAGTTGCATTCCGCATGCATCAATTGTTCCTCCTCTATCAGGATGAAATGACCAATAGTATTATCCACTGCCATAAACCCTCTCAGATTCTAGCACTGCAAAGGGAAACCCATAAGGATGACCCACATATGTCTTTTATAGAGTTTTTCTTTACGGGATCAAAATCCAAGTTCCACCAGGATAAGACCAAGGAACCATGACCTATAACCCATAATCTCTCTTCAATGTTCCTTATGTCCATCTCCGAAAGAAATTGAAACACCTACTAGCCATTAATATAGGGTTTCCATTTTTTACAAATCCACTAAAAAATTTCAGCTCTAGAGAGATTAATATATTCAAAACACCCAATTAATTCACTCTGAGATAGATCAAAAACCATTTCAAAGGTCATATCCTTACCAAGAACACACAAAGGATAACCCTTTTTCTCCTTCTCAAATTTTAATATGGAGAGATGATTCTTTGTCTTCGAGTCTAAAAGGGTTCTCTAACTAGGTTCTTGGGTGAAAACGTCAATCTTCGCGTTTTTTTTTAGCTGACCCTCCACATCTCCCTTCCCACCCACAAGTTCCCCAGTCACCCTCGATTCTGTGATGGGAAGAAACAATTCAAAAACCAATTGTCTAAAGGATTTTTCTTTACAAAACCTTGATAATTGCCAGAACATGGGGATAGGGATCCGACCATATACAGTGTTCCTCCACCAGACCGAACTAAAGGGGGTGAGGTGATAGGTGTATGTGAGGTCATCATATCACCTATAAATTACACAAAAACAAGAACATCGCACATAGCCAAAAATACCCCACAGAATATGCTTAAAAAACCTGAAAGAGACATAAATAACATAAGCCAAGAAATTCGTTGACTACACTGTATGGTTATAGTGGTAAACAATGACAAAATTGTAAACATTCCCACCTTTTTATCCTTGTTGGTACTGTGCTCGCCACTAGATAACAAGCTTGAATCCAGGACCCTTGTCTACAACACCATAACCATAACAGGAAGAAATACACACTCACAGTCAAGTTGTAGGTTTTACTTCACAATCATAATCACCTTCCATCCAACCTTCCTTCCATCACAGTCCATTCCTCTCACTGTTAAAATGTCATATCAAAATCTTCATCGAAATGTATGGACGGTTGTTTAGCATATTGTTTTAATACTTCTCACATATGGTTGTCCTCTTATCAATGTAGAGAAAATGGTTCGTGACTTTAATGTGAAACCATGAATTTTGTAATAAACCATCTTTTATATAATTTACCATATGCCATCATAACACAAAAGTTTAAAAGTAAATAAATTTTTGTACATGTAAATAGATTTTGGCTTTTACTCAGTTACCACGTGCCCTTATATGGATCAATACCCCAAAATTCCAAAAGTTATGCATTCTAGATAGGCAATTCACAAGGCATGAGTAAAATAATGAGAATATATTTTAAAAGAAAAGGGTCGTGAATGCATATCTTCTTAATAAGCCATAACTTGGTGCTGTAATAAGCGGATGAACATCCATGAGGCCCATGATTCCATGTTGACAAACAAAGATTTAATATCCAACATTTGATTTTCGCATGTGGTAATTGTAAGCTTATTAATACATTTAAGAAAAGTTTTATGTATTCTTCAAATTGTAAAGCATCCACGAAAATTAAAATAAAATTAAACCATGCATCTCTTATTTATTTAGAATGTATGTATTTTATTGATTATATCAAAATTTAATTATATAAATAAGAGTCACATGCAACAATGTCCGTGACAGAGCATGAAAATAGAGTTTGCAAATGCATGCTTTTAATTGCAAGTGCAAATAATAACTTCACTTTCCACCTAGAAGGACAATATAGTCGAGATGAATCGAGATAGAGCATGAGCAGAAGGATGAAATGAGCTATGAAACTGGGAAACCCCACAACAAGTTTTTGTAAATTAGATTTGCAAATGGTGGTCAATAATACCTTCCCCATCTCTACGTTACAAAGATCTCATGTCTTTGAAAAAAGCTCGTTCGGCCACAATAACCGAATAATTTTTCTATTTCCATGCCATATTTGTCAATTCATGATGGTTTTAGCTTTAAAAGCCAGCCCCATCGAACGAACACACACTCCCAGGGTGAGCGAAGCGGAGTAGTTTGTGAGATAGGCTGTGTGGTATAGTCATTGCAATCTCACGATAACTGAGAGAAGGGATGGAGCAAGCATGACCTACTATTTTTAGCACTGAGAACGAAGATATCGTACTGTTCTAAGTTGCGCCAAGACCATCTGTGATGAGAGGGATGACTTGCAAATCGCAGTGTAGGGTTTGATCATGTGACCTTGTCCAATTTTTTTCACAACCACACAGATGGTGACAAAAAATGTTTCCTACATTTCTAGATCACGCATTGCGGGAAAATTATTGTACATTTTGCCACATAAAGCAATGATCTAACTCATTGCACCCATCAATACACAACAACCAAATATTTGTACAATGCGCCAACCCCTGTATCCTCTTCACCTTCACACATTCACCTACCCACAACTCCTCCAAAGATACCAATGTTTCCATACTTGGTAGCTCTTTTAACTTAGAGCACCCATCAACATACAGAAATTGAAGCTTTGTACAATGCACCAACCCCTCTATTCTTTTCTACTTCACACATTCACCTACCCACATTTCTTCCAAAGATGCCAATGTTTCCATATTGGGCAACTCTTTTAACTCACTGTAGCCCAAAACACATAGCGGCCTAAGCCTTGTAGACTACTCCAAGCCTTGTATCCTCTTCAGATTCATGCATCTACTTGCTTGCAACGTTTGCAAAGTTACCAATGTTCTAGAACTTCCACTGCTATTGTATAGAAGTCATCATACTATTTCCATGGCTACATATTCCTCTCATAGCATTTATATTCAAGCAAATGCATTTTCCATACCACGAGCACACTAACACTAGTTTTGTGTTCTTAAATGATTTACTCCAAAAAAAACATGTGTTCTTTCCCTTATCACTTTCCATCCTTACTTTTCTAGACAACGTGTGCTTCTTCCCCCGCCCCACCATCCCTCCTGCATTGTCCTTATGCTCATGCTCTAGCTCATTTCATCGCGCCTGCATTGTCCTTCTAGCTGGAAAGTGAAGTTATCATTTGCACTTGCAAAAGCATGCATTTGCAAAGTCTGTTTTCATACTCTCTCACGAACATTGCTGCATACACTCTTGTTTAAAACTATAATGTTAGAAAAATAATTTTGATAATTAGAATGAGAATGATAAAATCTTTATTTTATTTCCACGTTCATTATTAATAATTTAATTGTCATTCTCTTAAATTTAAAGTTGAAAGGAGTATATATAATTTGATATATATAACGTGCCTCTCCCTAAAATGGCATCACCCATGTGATCATATATGTGTAACTTTGATATGAATAAATCTTTGAAGAACTAGCATTTTACATCATATTAATATACATGTGAGTTGGCTAATTAACATGTTCCATATCCAATTATAATGATGAAGTTACGGAGACGTCATATCTATGATGACTAGCAATCCAAACTAATAATATTCCAAAGAAATTTGAAAGGCTCGATAAATATACATATTGAACGGACATATTTCGAGTGTGAATGTAATTTTTAAATGTGGAGTTCCCTCGATAATCCTATGCCAATGATCTCGAAACAACTCGTAGAAAGAGGCGTCCTCCAACCAATAAGGATTAAACTTGAAAGGATACATCATATAAGACTGATCCACATCTGTTTCTAATATAACATGCTTATGATCAGAAAAACCAACTAAGTAAGTCCATGAGAGATATCGACCAAAGCAATCACATAATATTTTAGACATGAAGAACCTATCATCCTCTTACCAATGTCTATGCTTCCATAGTTCCCATTCGACCAAGTAGGGCCATGACATTAGGAACAATGCCAACAAGTTTTTCATCTTCAAACATTGAGGAAAATAAGTCTTCTAATGGATCATTGATATTCCCTGCGCCCCATACTTCATCAACCGATAGAGTAAAATTGAGATCCCCTACCAAAATAAGTGAGTCATCCATAAGTATGCCCTATGAGGTAATATTCTCCCAAAATGGTCTTCTATGATGATAGGGACCATAAATATTTAAGATTTGAATATTATCATGGAAGCCTTTTATCTTCCCTTCTAAGAGAATACCTACGGAAGTACGAAAAGATTTCATTTTAGCAACATCAGGATTCCAAGCAACCAAAGTACCCCCCAATAAACCAAATGAATCCAAAAACCAGGTGAATCCAAAGCAAAAACCCACCATGATGGCTTGATTTTTAGAAGATAGTTGCAAGACACTGAAGATAAATACATGGTTTCCTGAGTAAGAATTACACAAGGGTGAAAAACTTCCAAAAAACATTTGAAGGAAGCACGTTTTTGGCCACTACCAAGCCCACAGATATTGAAGGATGCAATGTTCATTGGATGACCCCATCAAGGGCCGACTCATCTCTAAGAGGCCCAGAAAAAGCAGAGGAAGAAAGTGGGGAAGGCCTAGGTAGGCCTTTATAAAAAAGGGAGGATATTTTAGGGTTTGTATGAGGGGATCTTGAATCGCCCTTAACTATGAAGATATCAACACGCCCATTTCCCCTTCAATTCTTTTCTTGTTTTCTAATGGTCACATTCCCATTAAAACTGGAGGAGATCAGGATGGTAGGTGAATCTTCATAAGCAAACATAGAATAGGTAGGGAGTAGAGCTCTAGTGGCATCCAAATCCCCAAACTCAGATGTAGGATGATCCAAAATAGGGGAATATGATATTTTGATCCCCAACAAAGATGATTTTATACCCGAGAGAGGAGGAAAATCCAACAAACCGAGGTTATAATGGTTTTGAGGATGCGAGGAATCCATAAAGATAGGAATTCGTTAGTCCTCTGATAAACTACTAGAATAAATATTCTTAGGAGAAACCACCCCCTGAGAATCAATAATTAACTATTGAGACTCGACCTTATTCAAATCCTCATACAACATGAGATTTGCATGGTTTCGTGGACCAGGGGAGTCATCACTATAATAATTAGGAGACCGATCCTGAGATAAAAAAACTAGGGAAAAACATATCGGTAGAGGCCACCCCCTGAGAAACATTAAATAATGGTATAGGCTCAACCCTATTTAAATCCTCAAAAAGAATATCAGGAGAACCAGAAACCCTAATCGAGCATGAAGGATTCACCAAACCCCTTTTATTATAGTCATCCAAACCCTCCAAACCCTTCTCAAGACTAAACTCCTTCATGACTGATAGGGACTTGATAAGATCCTCAAATGACATGAATTTTAATAACATAGGAATCATTTGTGCGAACTTACCTACAAAAGAAGATGATGACTAGTGATCCAAAGATAAGGGGTGATAAAACACATCCTCAATCCCATCCTGCTCCTTCTGCAAAGAGTTTTCCAAGTCCTCTGAGGAAGTAAACCGGAATTGAGATTTGGAATGACCAATCTTACGGCATATATGGCACTGAAATGGTACCCTCTAGTAGTCCAAGGTTTGCATGAATCAACCACCATCCCATATCACTTCGAGCTTGCTAGGAAAACCGACCATCATTGTCAATCTCAACCAGGATCCGTGGATAATTGTGTTTCACACGCATCAATTGTTCCTCCTCTATCGGGATGAAATGACCAATAGTATTAGCCACTGCCATAAACCCTCTGAGATTCTAGCACTGCAAAGGGAAACCCGTAAGGATGACCCACATATGTATTTTATAGAGTTTTTCTTTACGGGATCAAAACCCAAGTTCCACCAGGATAAGACCAAGGAACCATGACCTATAACCCATAATCTCTCTTCAATGTTCCTTATGTCCATCTCCGAAAGAAATTGAAACACCTACCAGCCATTAACCAACATCAAAACCCTAGGATTTTTTTCGATATAGGGTTTCCATTTTTTACAAATCCACTACAAAATTTCAACTCTAGAGAGATTAATATATTCAAAACACCCAATTAATTCCCTCTGAGATAGATCCAAAACCATTTCAAAGGTCATATCATTCCCAAGAACACACAAAGGATGACCCTTTTTCTCCTTCTCAAATTTTAATATGGAGAGATGATTCTTTGTCTTCGAGTCTAAAAGGGTTCTCTGACTAGGTTCCTGGGTGAAAATGTCAATCTTCAGGTTTGTTTTTAGCTGACCCTCCACATATCCCCTCCCACCCGCAAGTTCCTCGGTCACCCTCGATTCCGTGAGGGGAGGAAACGGTTCAAAAACCATTTTGTCTAAAGTATTTTTCTTTACAGAACCTTGATAATTGCCAGAACATGGGGATAGGGATCCGACCATATGCGGTCTTCCTCCACCAGACCAAACTAAAGGGGGTGAGGTGATAGGTGTATGTGAGGTCATCATATCACCTATAGATGACACAAAAACAAGAACATCGCACATAGCCAAAAATACCCCATAGAATATACCTAAAAAACCTGAAAGAGACATAAATAACATAAGCCAAGAAATTCGTTGACTACACTGTATGGTTATAGTGGTAAACAATGACAAAATTGTAAACATTCCCACCTTTTTATCCTTGTTGGTACTGAGCTCACCACTAGGTAACAAGCTTGAATCCAGGACCCTTGTCTACAACACCATAACCATAATAAGAAGAAATACACACTCACAGTCAAGTTGTAGGTTTTACTTCACAATCACAATCACCTTCCATCCAACCTTCCTTCCATCACAGTCCATTCCTCTCACTGTTAAAATGTCATATCAAAATCTTCATCGAAATGTATGGATGGTTGTTTAGCATATTGTTTTAATACTTCTCACATATGGTTGTCCTCTTATCAATGTAGAGAAAATGGTTCGTGACTTTAATGTGAAATCATGAATTTTGTAATAAACCATCTTTTCTATAATTTACCATATGCCATCATAACACAAAAGTTTAAAAGTAAATAAATTTTTGTACATGTAAATAGATTTTGGCTTTTACTCAGTTACCACGTGCCCCTTATATTGATCAATACCCCAAAATTCCAAAAGTTATGCATTCTAGATAGGCAATTCATAAGGCATGAGTAAAATAATGAGAATATATTTTAAAAGAAAAGGGTCGTGAATGCATATCTTCTTAATAAGCCATAACTTGGTGTAGTAATAAGAGAATGAACATCCATGAGGCCCATGATTCCATGTTGACAAACAAAGATTTAATATCCAAACATTTGATTTTCCCATGTGGTAATTGTAAGCTTATTAATACATTTAAGAAAAGTTTTATGTATTCTTCAAATTGTAAAGCATCCACAAAAATTAAAATAAAATTAAACCATGTATCTTTTCTTATTTATTTAGAATGTATGTTTTTTTATTGATTATATCAAATTCAATTATATAAACAAGAGCCACATGCAATAATGTCCGTGACAGAGCATGAAAATAGAGTTTGCAAATGCATGCTTTTAATTGCAAGTGCAAATAATAACTTCACTTTTCAACTAGAAGGACAATGTAGTCGAGATGAATCGAGATAGAGCATGAGTAGAAGGATGAAATGAGCTATGAAACTGAAAAACCCCACAACAAGTTTTTGTAAATTAGATTTGCAAATGGAGGTCAATAATACCTTCCCTATCTCTATGTTACAAAGATCTCGTGTCTTTGAAAAAATCTCGTTCGGCCACAATAACCAAATAATTTTTCTATTTCCATGCCATATTTGTCGATTCATGATGGTTTTAGCTTTAAAAGCCAGCCCCATCGAACGAACGCACACTCCCAGGGTGAGCGGAGCGGAGTAGTTTGTGAGATAGGGTGTGTGGTATAGTTGTTGCAAGCTCACAATAACTGAGAGAAGGGATGGAGCAAGCGTGACCTACTGTTTTTAACACTGAGAATGAAGATATCGTACTGTTCTAAGTCGCGCCAAGACCATCTATGATGAGAGGGACGACCTGCAAATCGCAGTGTAGGGTTTGATCATGTGACCTGTTTTGTACAATTTTTTTCACAACCACGCAGATGGTGACAAAAAATGTTTCTTGCATTTCTAGATCACGCATGCGGGAAAATTATTGTACATTTTGCCACATAAAGCAATGATCTAACTCATTGCACCCATCAATACACAACAACCAAATATTTGTACAATGCGCCAACCCATGTATCCTCTTCACCTTCACACATTCACCTACCCACAACTCCTCCAAAGATACCAATGTTTCCATACTTGGTAGCTCTTTTAACTTAGAGCACCCATCAACATACAGAAATTGAAGCTTTGTACAATGCACCAACCCCTCTATTCTTTTCTACTTCACACATTCACCTACCCACATTTCTTCCAAAGATGCCAATGATTCCATACTGGGCAACTCTTTTAACTCACTGTAGCCCAAAACACATAGCGGCCTAAGCCTTGTAGACTACTCCAAGCCTTGTATCCTCTTCATATTCATGCATCTACTTGCTTGCAACGTTTGCAAAGTTACCAATGTTCTAGAACTTCCACTGCTATTGTATAGAAGTCATCATACTATTTCCATGGCTACATATTCCTCTCATAGCATTTACATTCAAGCAAATGCATTTTCCATACCACGAGCACACTAACACTAGTTTTGTGTTCTTAAATGATTTACTCCAAAAAAAACATGTGTTCTTTCCCTTATCACTTTCCATCCTTACTTTTCTAGACAACGTGTGCTTCTTCCCCCGCCCCACCATCCCGCCTGCATTGTCCTTATGCTCATGCTCTATGCTCATGCTCTAGCTCGTTTCATCGCACCTGCATTGTCCTTATGCTCATGCTCTAGCTCGTTTCATCACGCCTGCATTGTCCTTCTAGCTGGAAAGTGAAGTTATAATTTGCACTTGCAAAAGCATGCATTTGCAAAATTTGTTTTCATGCTCTCTCATGAACATTGCCGCATACACTCTTGTTTAAAAGTGTAATGTTAGAAAAATATTTTTGATAATTAAAATGAGAATGATAAAATCTTTATTTTATTTCCACTTTCATTTTTCATTATTAATCATTTAATTGTCATTCTCTTAAATTTAAAGTTGAAAGAAGTATATATAATTTGATATATATAGCGTGCCTCTCCCTAAAATGGCATCACCCATGTGATCATATATGTGTAACTTTGATATGAATAAATCTTTCAATAACTAACATTTTACATCATATTAATATACATGTGAGTTGGCTAATTAACATGTTCCATATCCAATTATAATGATGAAGTTACGGAGACGTCATATCTATGATGACTAGCAATCCAAACTAATAATATTCCAAAGAAATTTGAAAGGCTCGATAAATATACATATTGAACGGACATATTTCGAGTGTGAATGTAATTTTTAAATGTGGAGTTCCCTCTTTGTTTTATCAGGAAATTATTATTTTGCATGAAGATCCCTACAAGTGGGGTTTAGAGGATTTGTGAATATAAAAGGTCAAACATCTTTTGTATTTTTCGAGGATTTTTTAATAAAAAACGTAACACTTCGTTTGGATTTTTCTTCATTGGAACATGCAGTGCATTAAAATTATTTTGCTTGAAGGTACGCGTTTGTCAATACGATTGTGTCATCTGGTTTTATAGATTTGTCAAACTTTTCTGGGATTTTCTCCAGAAATCTGTCAGACATGTATCACGTTATATTGTGTATTGTGTTAAGTTGAAAATCGAAATCTTTTGATTTTATTATTCTTAACTTAGGGGAGAAGTAGGTTTATAAAATGTTTTAGAAATGTTTATGTAATATTTAATACTTATTTATATTAAGTTATAATTATTGTAGTTATTTAATTTGTGGTTGGTGAATATTTATAAGTTACAAGTGTTATGAAGAAGTTATCTATTACTTGTTTCATATGTTTAACTATAATCATCTATTGTTTTCCATGTCTCAATGACTTGTTACTTTCTTTAATTAAATGGGTTGTCTATCTATTATCTATATACATGAGTATTATCTATATACATGAGTTACCAATTATCCATACATTACTTATCAATTATTATTTTTTATTTCATTTTTTTTATAATTGTTTAAAAATTTTAAACGAAGACATAAGACAATATACTTGTCCTATCCTCATTTAATCTAAAAAAAACATAGATAATAATCCACCCCAAATTCTAAAATATAATGAATTAGAAAATTTCCATTCTACAACATAAGCATATTAAATAAAAGTGTTCAAATGATAATGATATATGATTATCAAGAGAATTTTAGCCATCTGAAAGATGATTATTGAGAGAATTTAGCAATCTGAAAAGGGATGTGGGATGATTTCTGGCTCACTTGAAAAACGGCGTAGGACTTTTTAATAATTGATGTGCATCCCACCGTCCACGTCAATCCGAACCAGACAGACTTTTCTTTGATCAAACGTCATGAACCTTCCAGCTGTTGTGTTGGATTTGCACATCATTCACGTGGATGGAGGTGGAAATGCAGGTATGATGATATTATATGGCAGACCCATCTCAACGCATCATATCATATAATATGATCGATCCATATTTTCAGCTATTTATGTGTTCTCGGACAACACATTCAACGACGCAGCTCACCGTCTCCCGGAGTCATTTTTCGATTTCAAGATCCATCGGGTGTACGGGAGCCTGCGTTCATCGTTTTCATTTGGGTTGAGTCATCCCATTGGAGATTGAGATTCAGTAGACAATTAATCTCCAAAACTGTATCCCCTTCTTATCTCAGGCCTTTTCGCATATAGATTGGGAAAGTGTTGTTGTTTGTCTGATCATCAGGACAAATTAAATTTGCAAAAATGGTGAATTCTATTAAGAACGGAGGATCAGGAGACGGAGCCCTCTCGCTGAAGTCTCTGAACCATATTTCTCTCGTCTGCAGATCGATCGAGGATTCCATCAAATTTTATGAAAACGTCCTCGGTTTTGCTCGTGTCAAGAGACCTGGATCGTTTGGCTTTAATGGAGCCTGGTAACTATAATATATTCTCGACTGCAATTCAATCGTATTTGTTGAGCAAGTTATTTGTGATAGGTATTTAATTGATTGTACTCTCTGTCTCCGTTAATGACGCAGGCTGTTTAATTACGGAATAGGCATCCATCTGCTGCAATCTGCGAACCCGGACAATCTACCGAAGAAAAGTGAAATAAATCCAAGAGATAATCACATCTCCTTTCAGGTATGTTACTGTTTTTCTATTGTATCATACATAGTAGCAGTTGCAGCTATATTTGCCACCACATTGTGGCTTACAGCTTTTGCACTTGTTTGCAATTGCAGTGTGAAGATGTGAAGGATGTGGAGAGAAATATGCAAGAGATGAAGATGAAATATGTGAAACGAATAGTGGAGGACGGAGGGATCTACGTGGATCAGCTATTCATCCATGACCCCGATGGTTTCATGGTTGAGATCTGCAACTGCGAGAATTTTCCGGTGGAGCCGATGATGGGGTCTGGCCCTGCCTGTGTGAGACGGCCTTCTCATATGCGGATTCCTCCCAAAGGCAGTACTGAAGAGAAAGAAATCCAATCCATAGTGGCGAAGCAGATGGCGCAGCTTCGCGTAGATGGAAACCCAGGAGAGGAGGTGCAATATTGAGCAGCTTATTATCACAATGGTCAGTGGAGTACACTGATTGCTTCGTCTTGCAATAAAGATGATTGGGTGATGATTAACAACAAAGTCAAGAATCATGTTCTGGTGTTGCTGTTGTTGGATCGCTTTGTCTATGTTTCTTTGTTTTTATCAGTGTACTTAAGGTCGTTGAACTTCAACGGTATGGCTCTATCCATAAGTGAAGTTTAGAAATTTGTAAAGTCCATCCGCAAGACTTGTATATTAGAATATAAATTCTATTTTATTATTTTGTTAATGTTAATGTCAAGATGTCCATTACTTAATAAATAATTTGTGCATAAAACAATGTACTTAATGATGTGCACTCGAATTATGTTATTATTATCATTTTCATTGCAAAATTAGTGAAAAATACGAAAAAAATACTAATAAGACAGATTATAATATTTTTTAATGTAAAAAATTCAATATTAAATTATGTATATCTACGAGAAGTTGATAGTTCCAGCAAAGGAGATAGAGTGTGGTTTCTCACTTACATGTATTCATTTGGAGGTATAGTGTCTAGTTTCTCACTCATATGTACAAAAAGCATAGTTTCTCACTCATATGTACAAAAAGCACATGATCAAAGAAATGATTAAATTATGTATATCTACTAGAAGTTGATAGTTCCAGCAAAGGAGATCGAGTGTGTGGTTTCTCACTTACATGTATTCATTTGGAGGTATAGTGTCTAGTTTCTCACTCACATGTACAAAAAGCACATGATCAAACAAATGAAAAAAAAACTAAATTAAATGAAATAAACTTTTTAATATGCATACATAATATAATATATATGAAAACTAGTTAAAAATAGTAATTGCAATACATGTAAAGAATGATTGATTTTATTGCCCAAAGAATAAGAGAGTACAATAGCACCTTGGTATTGATTGTGCGGGGTTCTTTTAAGCTTTTTGTGCCCAAGTTTTCAACCAAATGATTAGATGGTTAATTCCACAATAACAAAAGAAGGATAGAATGATGTTTCTCTCCTACTTTTAGGTGGAATTTTTGGCAGCATAATAATACTATGGGTTCTATTTATAGGAAATATGGTGGACACAATTGGAATCTAGTTCTAATATGAATACTCCCCATTTCATTAATGATTTAGTGGAGAGATTAGAGTTTGGAAGACCAAAACAACGGTTATTTTTTACCTTAATGGTTATGTTTATCCACTTTTAGTCACTACTTCATCTTGAGAGGCCTGCATTTGTAACCGATTTTTGATTTTTTGAATTAGGTAGAAGATTTCGAGGGAAAAAAAGAACGATATATTTGATATGGTCAATTTTGTGAATTTTCTTTCAGTTTTATGTCACAATGTTGAAGTCATAGGGAGATGAATGAGATGAATATGGTGCTAATGATGCCAATGTAGATGTATAAAGGTGATGGAACTCATTATAAGGTAGGTGAGAAAAATTAGGTTGTCAACAAATTTCCCAAGGTGAGTCAAGAGAAAGACTCCCCCCCACACCCTAGGGCGCAACGAAGACCCATACCTTTAGAAAATCATCAGCAGAAGTTCAATAAATTAGTCGGGTATTAATTTCCATTCATGGTGATTTAGTTTAATTAATTTAAAACATAGAGAAGTGGTATAGTTCAGAAATTGTAAATATTTAGTTATTATTTAATATTGTGATGAGTTGGAAATGCTTAGATGTCCTAGGAGGGTGCATAGGAGATTTAGTGGACCCTATGAGTTGTCTTATATAAAGGAAACTAGAAGAAAAATATAGAAGATCAAGAAATCAACTAAAAGGTTGGAAGGCAACATAAAAGTAGGAAAGCATAAAAAAACAGAAAGGAGCAGAAAAGTAGGAAAGCGAAAAAAACGAAAAGTAGAAAAAAAACAAGAAAGCACCAAAAAAGCAAGAAAGTAGAGAAAATCAAGGAAAAGCAGGAGTTGCCAAAAGAAGGAAAAGCAGACTAAAGCAGAAAGGTGAGAAAGTAAGGAAAAAAATAAAGATAAAGTTGCAGATCCAAATTTAGACAGTGAGGGAACATTGGATGAGGCTAGTTGACCACATGCATTGCATCATGAGTCCAAATCAACTTCTAAAGGAGGAGCGCACCAACTCACATATTTTTTCAGTTTGATTATTGAGTTGAGAGCTTTGAGCTTCTCAAGATTTGGGAGATGTGTACCTTTTGTTCATCACTCTAGTTGAGGATTCAACTAGACCATGAAAAGTAAGGAATTCATCCTTTCTCATTGATGATACTTGCAGGTCCATTCCATTTCCATTCAAGTGCTATCTTGTTCAGTGTTAAAGAATCCAACAGTTAGAGCGTTTTCTACAGTGTCTTGTCTTTGCTTCTGTTATTAATGGAGGATAGCGATCCAATGGGTCACAAATCCTTGGACATGTGGGCTGGTGCAAGGTAATGATACCCAATTCTGACACGTTAGTTGCAATGACATTCTGGAAAAACAGAAATATTATCATTAAAATGAATTATTAGAGGAACCTACAAAACTTTTTCAGATTAGGTGTAAAAAGATGAAATGTAGAAAAACAGATGACCTTCTGGAATATATAACTTTTATTTATGGAAAAGTGGTATAACCACCCCAAAATGTCATTATTCGAAGATTGGTATGTCATTTTTTTTCCAAAACATAATCCACATGTTTTTGTTGACCTACCTGTTTGCTATGTACATTTTCAATTTATGAGAAAAAAAATATGTAGAGGCATATGCAACAGACAAATCTCGTGTGAGGGTATTTTTCCAAAATTTTAAAAGTTAATTTTATATATATTTTAAATTACCGAAGTCAGTGAAGCCCTAAAACAATATGGTCAAGTGTTGAGCCACCATATCATGGTCTAAAAATAATCAAAATACTTTTCTTTTAGGTTGTAGGTATTTTCGTACTCTTTTGCGGGTTCTTTTTCGTTTTCGAAATAGGTAAGCCAATCAAAAGTTATAGGCCATAGAAACGACCTATGTTTTTTACAAATTTGACATGAGTGCAGTTAAAAATGAATTCAAAATAGAAAACAATAACAGATCTATTCAAAAATTATATATTTAGAATCTGCACTCAGAGCTCAACAAGTGTGGGCAATTTCATCTGCAGTGCATTCGTGGAGTATATGTGGAACTAGTTGTGAAAAACATGAAGTTACAACATTTGATGTGTTCTGCCATAAATCAGACATAAATCAGACCGAGCCTCAAGGTGCAATTTTAAGCTAATTCCAAGCCTATATGGACGTCAAAAACAATTTGAATTTAGACACGTGTGTGCGCAAATGTGGCGCGCATGCGCGCACGCGTGTCTGTAGGCACGCACGCAGATTTACATGCATGCATGCGTAGTTGTGCGTACGCGTTATTTGCACACATTTTATTTTTCAAAAATAAGGTATCCCTTTATATGTTTTTTTTAATTTCCTTTCTCAAGGGGATACATAAAGTTGACAAAGGAAATTAAAGAAAACATATAAAGGGATACATAAAGTTGACAAATGAAATTAAAGAGAACATATAAGTTGCAGTGAAAAAATAACAAGGTACAAACTGAACTGAGGAGATTCGAACCTGCGACCTATGTCTAGTCCCAAGGCTACCACCTTCAAGATTGAAGTCAGCTGACAATGGAAGACACAAGTGTAGTTTATTACCACCGTACAAATTTAATTTGACCTTATCAATCAATTCCCATCGTCATTTCCTCTCATACGACGTCCCACAGCCATTTCTCTCGCCACCCACTCTTCATTCATTTTTCATGCATTTCACTATGCAACCGTCTCAGATTCTCACTGCATTTTCCCTCAATTAGTTTCTCAATTCATTATGACCCATGCTCGTCGTCCGAGGAGTGTTGCTAGCAGTCTTGAGTTTCAACTTGGCAATGGTGGTGATTCATGGTATTACGTTTCCCTTTGGCTGCAAGATGGCAAACCCATAGTTCACTATGAAGGTTTGTCTAACAAATGTGACGGTTTGGGTTCCATGCCCCCGGAGCAAATGATGATGAAGATGTTGATGATGATGATGATGATGAGATGATGATGATGATGATGGTGATGATGATAAAGATGTTGATTATGATGACAATGGTGATGAAGATGATGATGAGGATGATGGTGATGATGATGATGATGATGGTGATGAGGATTATGGTGATGAGGATGATGATGATGATGGTGATGAATATGATGATGATGATGATGATGAAGATGATGATGGTGATGATGATGATGATGATTATGATGATGATCATCATCATCTTCATCACCATCATCATCTTCATC